>PVJL010002788.1:0-26127 GCA_004026885.1 Lyroderma lyra
TTTCTTACAGCTGAGTAATATTCCATTGTGTATATGTACCACAGCTTCTTTATCCAGTCATCTGTTGCAGGGACCTTTGGTTGTTTCCATGTTTTGGCCACTGTGAACAGTGCTGCAATGAACATTGGGGTACATAAGTCTTTGCGGACAAAGGTTTTCAGGTTCTTTGGGTAGATCCCCAGAAGGGGGATTGCTGGGTGAAATGGTAACTCCATTCCCAATTTTCTGAGGAACCTCCACACTGCCTTCCACAGTGGTTGTACCAGTGTGCACTCCCACCAGCAGTGTACCAGAGTTCCTTTTTCTCCACATCCTCTCCAGCACCTGTTATTCCTTGTCTTGTTGATAATAGTCATTCTAACAGGTGTGAGGTAGTATCTCATTGTGGTTTCGATTTGCATTTCCCAGATAGCTAATGAGGTTGATCATTTTTTCATATGTCTGTTGGCCATTCGTACTTCTCCATGGAAGAAGTGTCTAAGTCCTCTGCCCACTATTTAATGGGTTGTTTGTTTGTTTTTTGTTATTAAGTCGTGTTAGTTCTTTATATATTTTAGATATTAGGCCCTTATCAGATGCGTTTTTGCAAATATTTTCTCCCATTCAGTTGGCTATCTTTTTGCTTTGTTGATCATTTCTTTTGCTATGCAGAAGCTTTTTAGTTTGATAAAGTCCCATTCATTTACTTTTGCCTTGAGTTCCCTTGCTTTATAGACCTAGGGTCAAGTCTTTCTTGAGCCCTAGGTGTATCAGTTTATTACCAATGTTTTCTTCTATATGGTGTATTATTTCTGGTCTTATGTGGAGGTTTTTAATACATTTTGAGTTAATTTTAGTATATGGTGAAAGTTTCTAGCTCAGATTCATTCTTTTGCATGTGTTTTTCCAGTTTTTCCAGCACCATCTACTGAAGAAGCTGTCTTTTCCCCATTGCATATTTTTTGCTCCTATATAAAAATTTATTTGTCCATAAATTTGTGGCTTTATTCCTAGGTTTTCAAATCTATTCCACTGTTCTGTGTGTCTGTTTTTCTGCCACTACCAAGCTATTTTGATTATTGATGCTTTGTAGTATAAATTGAAACCAGGGAGTGTGATACCACCAGTCTTATTCTTATTATGTAGTATGGCTTTGGCAATTCGAGATCTTTTATGGTTCCATATAAATCTGATAATGTTTTTATCTAGTTCATGAAAGTATGTTTGTGAAATTTTGATGGGAATTGCATTAAATCTGTAAATTGCTTTGGGTAATATGGCCATTTTAACAATGTTACATCTTTCTATCCATGAACACAGAATATCTTTCCATTTCTTTGTGTCCTCTTTGATTTCTTTCAAAAGTGTTTTATAGTTTTCCATATGTAAGTCCATCACTTTCTTTGTTAATTCCCAAGTATTACATTCTTTTTGTTGCGATAGCTAAAGGTATTGATTCTCTCATTTTTTTTCCTGAAGATTTATTGTTTCTATGTAGGAGTGCTGTTGATTTTTGTATGTTGATTTTGTATCCTGTGACTTTACTGCATTCGTTTATTGTTTCTAATAGTTTCCTGTTGGAGTCTTTGAAATTTTCTATATAAAGGATCATGTCATCTGCAAATAGTGACAATTTGACCTCTTCTCTACCAGTTTGGATACCTTTTATTCCTTTCTCTTGCCTCATTGCTCTGGCTAGAACTTCCATTACTATATTGAATAGCTGTGGTGACAGGGGCATCTCTGTCTTGTTCCTGATTTTTGGGAATAGGCTTCAGCTTTTCCCCATTCAGCATGATATTAGCTAAGAGATTGTCATATATGGCCTTTATTATATTCAGATAATTTCCTTCTATACCCATCTTATTCAGTGTTTTGATCATAAATGGATGTTGTATTTTGTCAAATGTTTTTTCTGCATCAATTGATAAGATCATGTGATTTTTGGCTTTTATTTTGTTTATGTGTTGTATCCCATTGAATGACTTTCATATGTTGAACTATCCTTATGCTCATGGGATGCATCCCATGTGGTCATTATGTATAATCTATTTCATGCATTGTTGTATTTTATTTGCTAATTTTTTTTTTTAGAATTTTTGCATCTGTGTTCATCAGAGATATTGGTCTATAATTTTCTTTTTTGTCTTTACCAGGCCTTGTTTTAGGGTAGTATTCACCTCATAGAATGAGTTAAGAAGTATTATCTCATCTTCAATTTTGTGGAAGAGTCTGAGGAAGATAGGTGTTAATTCTTCTTTGAATGCTTGGTAAAATTCATTGGTGAAACCGTTTGGTGTGGGGATTTTGCCTCTAGGAAAGTTGTACATAGTCATTTCAATTTCTTTACTACTAGTTGCTCTATTAAGATTATCTAGTTCTTCATGGTTCAGTGTAGGTAGGTTATAAGTTTTTAGAAACTTGTCCATTTCTGCTAGGTTGTTAAATTTAGTGGTATAAAGCTCTTCATAATATTTTCTTATAAGCCTTTGTATTTCTGTGGTATCAGTGGTAACTTCTCCCTTTTCATTTCTAATTTTGGATATTTGTGTCCTTTCCCTCCATCCTTTGATTATTCTAGCCAGGGGTTTGTCAATTTTGTTGACTTTCTCAAAGAACTAGCTCTTTGTTTTATAAATATTGTCTACTGTCTTTCTGTTCTCAATTTCTTTTAATTCTACTTTAATTTTTATTATTTTTTTCTGCTGACTTTGGGTTTTTCTGTTCTTCTAGTTCTTTAAGATGGTTTATTAAGATATTTACTTGTGATTTATCTTGTATCTTAAGATAGGCCTGTAATAATATAAATTTTCCTGTTATTATTGCTTTCACTGTGTCCCAATAATTTTGATATTTTGTATTTTCATTGTCATTAGTTTCTATGTATTTTTAATCTCTTTTTTTGTGTGTTCTTTGATTCAGTCATTTTTAATTAAGATGTTGTTTAATCTCCATGTATGTGTGTTTTTTTCTGCTTTCCTTTTTCAGTTGATCTCCAATTTCAAAGCTTTGGGGTCTGAGAATGCACTTGGTGTGATTTTGAGCTTCTTGAATTTGCTGAGGCTACTTTTGTCTCCCAGCACGTGGTCTATCCTTGAGAATGTTCCATGTGCACTAGAAAAGAAGGTATAGTCTTGTTTTCAGTTATATCCAGTTGCTGTAATATGTCATTTAGAGCTGACATTTCCTTATTTATTTACTGTTTGGATGATCTTTCCATGGCTATTAAGTGGGTGTTTAGGTCTCCCACAATGATTGTGCTTTTGTCAGTTTCTCCTTTCAGATCTGTTAGTAGTCGCTTTGTTTATTTTGGTGTTTCCTGATAGGGAGCATACATATATTAATTAGTGTCAAGTCTTCTTGTTGTATTGAGCCTTCTGTCACTATGTAAGGTCCATATTTGTCTCTTGTTATCCTTTTTTAACCTGAAGTTTATTTCATCAGATATCAATATGGCAACTCCTGCTTTTCTCTGGTTACCATTTGCTTGGAGTATTGTTTTCCACCCTTTCACTCTGAGTCTGTGTTTGTCCTTATGACTGAGGTGTGTCTCTTGGAGACAGTATAAAAACGAGTTTTGTTTTTTAATGCAGCCTGCTACTCTGTGCATTTTTATTGGTGAGTTCAGTCCATTAATATTTAGAGTGATGATTGAGATATAAGGATTTCCTATGGCCATTACTTCCTTTTCTAAATGTTTGTTTCTTTTTTGTTGTTCCAACTCTATTCTGTTTATTATGCTATTTTGTTTCAGATCAAAGAACCTCCTTCAGTATTTTTTGAAGTGCCCATTTCATGTTGACAAATTCTGTTTCTGAGGTCTTTATTTCTCTTTCATATCTGAAGGATAATTTTGCTGCATAATTACTCTTGGCTGTAAGTTTCTGTTTTTAATATTGTGAATATTTCGTTCCACTCCCTCCTGGCTTGTAGAGTTTCTGCTGAGAAATATGATGCCAGCCTGGGTTTACCTCTAAATGCTGTAGTTCTTTTTTTCTCTAGCTGCCTTAAGAATTATCTCTTTGTCTTTGGTTTTTGACATCTTCAGTACATTGTGTTTTGGAGATTTGTTAGGACCCAGTTATCTAGAGGACCTATTTTCTTCTTGAATTTGGGGTTCCAGCTCTTTCCATAAATTTGGTAAGTTTTCATTTACTATTTGTTTCAGTATGTTTTCTGTAGAGTCCTCTGGTCCTTCTTCTAATCCTATTATCCTGATATTGTTTTTCCTCATGAAGTCAGATAGTTATTTTAGAATTTTTTCAATCCTTTTTGTTCTGTATTTCCTATCTTCCTCTTTCTGTGTTGTTTTTATGTTCTGATCTTCAGTATCACTAAGTCTTCCTTCATCTGGTTGGCCCTGTTTCCTATGGCATTTATTTCATTTCTCACTTCTTTTATTGTATTATTTACATCTCAAATTTCCATCTAATTCTTTCTTATAGTTTGAATTTTTTGTTAAAATGTTTCTTTTGTTATGGATTTCCTTTCTGAGATCATTTATGTCAGGTATGTTATTTTACTAGTATGTTTTCATTTCTCTGAGAGCCTTTAGAACAGGTGCCTTATATTCTCTGTCAGTTCATAAATTTCTAGATCTGTTGGATCTTCTTCTGAAGATTTTTTATCTTCTTTCTGAGCATCTTTAAATCCTAAGGTACTCATGTTGTCTGCTGTGTTGTTCTTCAGCATGAGGGCCTTATTTTCAGCACAGCCTGGGAGATCTCTTTCTTTCTCTGATCAGTATTTTTGTGGTATGTTGCTGTAGAGAAGACACTAGGTGGTGCTGAAGGGCATGTTTTGGGAGAGAGAGGAGGTGTTTAATCCATATCTTAAGTCTCCACCAGCGTTTGGAGGCAGGGCAAGGGGGTCTGCAGTCTCTGCTTCCTACAGTTTTTTGGGGAAGCTTCAGGAGTAAGGGGAGGCCAATGAAACCTGAGCCTACTCCAATTCCTGTGTTTTGTTGGGGAAGCTGGGAAAGACAGGGGAGGCAGATGGAATGCAGGCTGAGTCCACTCACTTTGGTTGGGGCGAATGCTGTCAAATCCACCTTTCTTCCTTTTCTGGCATTTTACCCCTGACCATGTTTCAGTGATTCGTTTCCACACCAACTGCTCTGGCCATGTTTGCAAGTGCACACATGCACTGCAAGCCGTGGTGCTGTATCTGGGGCCCTAGTCCCACCTAGGGCAGTTCAGATGCCTCGCTCAGCTTTCTTGCTACTCAGAGTTTCAGAGCTCACCTCCCAGACTGTCTCTAACACACTACTTTTAGGTCCAGCTCCCTCGAGTTCTCCCAGCATTCCAGCCACTCTTACATCCACTGTTTTCACTGCTTGGCCTCCCCTCTCCCCTACATTGTGCTGCTTCCTGATTTCTTTCTAGTTCCTTCAGTTAACCATGGTGGGGTCAGCTTGCAGTCTGTATCTGCTCCCTTCCTTCTCTTGTGCTCACCACCCTTTCTATAACCTTCAGGTGTTTTCTTGTGATGCATTGATTTCTCAGTTGTCACTGTGCCACTCAGGGTTTCCTTTCTTGGCTTCTGGATAGCCATTTAATTGTATTTTCTGGGAGAGGTTTTAGGGACCTCCTCTCTGGTTGCCATCTTACTGAACTCCTAAAAACAAATTTTGTATCATAATTTATATGCTTTTAATTAATACATTAATGAGATCTAGCAGCAAGACTTATGCTACCATAATATGTAGTAGATGATTATAAATAATATTTTGATACATCTGCCAAAATTATAGTGTGATATGAATTTATGATTTATATTAATGACAAAGTTAGAGGTTCTGCTAGTACTACTATGGTTTGTTGCCTAGATTCATAATGAAAGGAAATGCTGAATTTCCATTAGAAGTAAAAAGAATGGTACAAATTTTTTTCCCATACAAGTTCACAGACACCAGGTTTAGAATTCCTGGCTTGGAGGTTGTGACCAAATAATACAGAGACTGGTAAGGATGTAATAAAGGTAAGAACTGGGCTTGAGATAACAGGAACAAAATTGAAGAAGAGGGAAGGGAGCCTCAATATTTGATGTCATTAATGTAAATTATTAAAACAGGAATCAGGGACCAAAACATTTATCTCTTCATTTGGTTCAGCTGTTATGCCCCTGAGTGTACCTGGGTAGGCTTATCTGCATACTCTTGTTAGGGTCTACTCCTCTTGTACCCAGGGTTTTCTAGGGAGTAGCTATGGAGAAGAGTTTAGACTATTTTGTGGCTCTGGAGGAGGATCATTTTCAGGATGGAGAGAAACATAGCAGGATGAGAGACTAGCATATGCAATAATGGCAGAGTCAGAAAACTGTCCAGTATTTAAAAACATATTAAGGAGTTTCAAGTACCCAAGGCCACGGGTGAGTGCGTGGAGAGACCGAAGGTGAAGATGGTGAAGTGGGTTGACATAAGTCTATAGAAGATCTTCAAACTGCATGTACTTGTATGACTTTGGATTTCATGATGAAATTAGTAGTAAGTCAGAGGATAACTTTATGGTGGAGTCCTGGTAAAGTATATTTATTCTAAAAATAAGTCTGCAGGCAAAATGAAAGATGAGTTGGAGGAAAGTAGTCCATTTCTAAGTCTTTAATGAGAACTCAATTGAGAAAAATATGGTTCTTTGAAGTATGACATGGGCATGGGACAGAGAGAGGGAACAGATATGAGAGATGTTAATGACTGACTTGGATATATGCCATGAAAAGGTGGTGTTGGGGTTACTATGACGGTTCTGGCCCATGCCCATTTAGGGAGTTTAGGTGAATGGAAACCCCAATAACATAATAATTGGTACCTCTAGGAGGTACCAATCATGAAAGGCACAGCAGGTTTTTGGAAGAATTTTTAGTTCTGTTTTGCATATCCAGAGTTTTAAGTGCCTACTGAACATCAAATGAGAGATTAATGGAGTTTTTGTTTCTGCCATTATTCATAGTAATCTTTTAGGTAAACGCTGTGAAACATTTTTTTTTGTCGTGTTTAGAAATTTAAAGATGGCCTTCATGAAAATTATGAGACAGTCAGGCTTCAGAAATTTATGGGATTAGACATTATATTGTTCTTTTAGTCACTTTTAATGAAATGTCAGCCAATGCCTGTCTACCAAAGAGTTATAGATATATAGTTCATTCTTCTGGATTAAAAAAATTCCTTCATACACTTGTGGTAATCGATTCTGGCAATGAAGGATATCAGTAAGCTTGTCTTCCTATACCAAGGGCTTTAACAGTTTTTGTATTCTCCACCTGAATTTCTATCATAACTGGCAGAAGACATAGGTAGGGTAGAAACAAGAAATAGCAGAAGTGGTAGCCAGCCAGTTTTTACAATTGCTCTGTAAATCGCAAACTATTTTCAACAAGTAGTATGGACTCAAAGTAAACTGGCTAGTTGTAGCCATGCCTGTACTCATTGTTTTTTCTGGTTTTGAGGTCTGAAATAAAGGGAGAGTTTTACTGTAAAAGTGGGATGTTGAAATGCAGAGCGGGATTTTAACTGAATTGTGAGGAAAGAGATGTTTGTTTTTGGTGGTGTTTTGTCCTCTGCCTGACCATTTCAAATCCCTGTACTTGGTGCCTTTTTATGAGGTACTGATTTGGTCACTGACCACACTTAAGTATTTTTCCTAGACTTTCACTCTGTAGTAGTCATTGTTTCTTTGATCTTTCTCCTTCCATGATAAAATTTCTTGCTCCTTTGTTTGATAAACTATTCTATGTGCATATTTATGGTGACCAACAGTTCAAATTATGTTGTAACTTCCAAATAACAATTGCATTTTTTTATGTGGATAGCTCCCTGGCTGGGAATCGAACCCAGGCCACAGCGTTGACAGCACTGAAGCCTTAAGCCACTATGCCACCAGGGAACTCCAACAATTGCATTTTAAGAGGGGTCTTGAGACAATGATAGGGACTGTAGGTACCATGGTAATTGGGGCTAAATGGTCCTTCCTAAAATGTCTTAAATAATATTGATTGCATACACATGTGAAATACACTTAGCAAATACAGCAAAAGATGTATTCATTTATTAAGTTTGTGGAAACAGTGAGTAGAAGTAGATATCCAGAGTTCATTTGTAGATGCTTTAATGAAGGAGAGCAGATGAATTATTTTTGAAGATGATGGGGGTGGACATAAAACTGAAAGCAAAGAAGAAACAAAAACTCATGGATACAGTCAATAGTTTAGTAATTATCTGAGGGTAATGGGGGAGGGGGTAGGAGAGGATGGAGAAGACTCAAATATATGGTGATGGAAAGAGAACTCTGGGAGGTGAACACATATTGCAACACATGGATGATATATAGTAGAATTGTAAACCTGGACCTATGTAATTTTTACTAGCCAATATCACCCAAATAAAGTTAAAAATAAAAAAGAAATGAGGTGGAGTGGGGTGAGGAGATATTGCACATATTTGTTGAAATGACTTTGACAGGGACCATGCCTTTATGTTTGTGTCCTCCATGGGCCTGAAAAAAAATATATATATAGTGTGTTAGTGTAAATGAGCAGATCCATGTGGGATAATTATTGATAGAAAATAAAACCTTCTTTATGTTTATTTTTACCTTGACAAATCCCCTAAACCCAGATAGAATTTTTTAAAATTGCATGGAATACACACACACACACACACACACACACACACACACGCACATGCATACATATACTTAAAGAGGTTGGTTGAGATACCCAATGAAGTGGGCAGAAAGAAAAACACATTTGTTTTTTCAATGAACTCCAGATTGAAGAAAGTTCTATGACTCATAACAAATAGTACTGATGAGTGAGTCTTTAGGTTGTCCATTCATCTCTGTGTGAGATGTGAGGTTATTTTGCATGTTTCTTTTTTCTTTTTAAATGTTGACAAATCTCAGGTGTATGTTAATAGAAATTGTGTGATCACAAGTTCATTAGAACAGCATCTGGGAAGGAAACCTGATGTTAAAAAATCAACAGTAAGAGAGAATAAAAACTGTAAACAGAATCCTTTTGGTGACCTGCAGCACAAGCTGGTTGGAAGAAAAGGGAGGGACAAGATGATAGAAATTCTCATTAAAATTAAAAGCCACAGAGAAGTAGAGAACATCATAAAAGGTAATGTAACATAAATCATTATCTACAGGGCCACCTAAAAGCCAAAAGGATTATTGTTGCCAGTTGATACTTTATGTAGAAAACAGTAATTTGTTTCCTAGAGCAACTCTTGACACAAGACCTAACAATGGGAAACTGACATCAAGTATGGGTCTTGTTTTAATGAGTATCTTAAATGTACGGCAACAGCACAGAACTGGAAGCTAAAAATCTCTCCAGGGTATTAATAAATAAAGTTTTATGCTGTGAAAACAGAACAATGAAAGCACATTCACTGTACCTATTCAAAAGGGCAAACAATAGTTACATTCTATTTTATCATAGGATTTCAGTTAACTTGGGCTTAGGTATAATATACAAACCAAAATAAATTAAAGACTCGGGATGTCCAAGTATTACCCATAATCATGTTTTATTGACCACTTCCTATATGCATAATACTGTATTAAATACTATAGAGAAGAAGATATAAAAATACAGACAGACATTGAAGAAATACACATGTGTTGAGCATTATTATGGAGAGATGCAAGGTGCCATAGAAATGATAAAATGAGGGAGCTTGTCAGACCTGAAAATGAGAAGAAACATCGTGGAGGAATTGTAATTTTAAGTGAGACTTGAAAGATGAGAAAAGTTAGCCAGGTGAAGAAACTCTGGCATTCCAGTTAGAGAAAATAACATGTGTGGAGTCTTGGAGATGAAATAGAACATCACATATTCTAGTGACCTTAGGAAGCTCAGTGTGTCTGGAGCACAGGAAATAATGGGAAGTTTGGCTAGTGGTGAGACTGGAAAATAAGGTAGGAGTTATATTGTGAGAGTCCTTGTAGACCATATTAACGATATTAACCTTTATTCTAAAGACAATGGGGAGCCATGAAAGGTTTTAAGAACATAAAATGACTGATAGTAAATGCATTAAAAAAGATAGTAAAAGAAATCATACAGTTCTTTGTTTTTTTTCTGTCTGGCTTATTTCACTTAGCATCATGATCTCCAGGTCCATCCATTTTGTTGCAAATGGCAATATTTCATCTTTTCTTACAGCTGAGTAATATTCCATTGTGTGTATGTACCACAGCTTCTTTATCCAGTCGTCTGTTGCAGGGCACTTTGGTTGTTTCCATGTTTTGGCCACTGTGAACAGCGCTGCAATAAGTCTAACAATAAAAATGAATTAAAAAAAAAGATAGTAAAAGAGATCTTGAGGTCTACTTAGAAAACAATAATAGGTAGCTACTTATTTTATGTTTATCAGTTTAGTACCCATTCTTGGCAATTAGACTGTGCTTACCAGACTTTGAAATGGAATAATCCATTTGTATTACATGAAACTTTTAAAAGCAGTCAATGATTGTCAAACAACAAGCACATCAAGAGATTCTGGCTGTGTGAACTTTATGGTTCCATTGTAATAAGTAAATATAAATTAGAAGTTTTTGGTTCTCATTTGGAGTGGTTATTGGCCAATCAAGAGGGAGAGTGAGAATTTAATTTTATTCTCTAAATGGAAGAAATGCATAGAGGAAAGTGGCAGAGAAAAAAGAAAGCAATATATGATCCATTGGCAAGATGGACTATGAACAATACTCAGCAGCTTTGCCACACATTGTTAATGAATGAAATGTGATTCAGGAGATTTGGATTTTGGTACATTATTTGTAATTTGACTTATCACAGTAACTTCCTCAGGCAACTATTTAAATTAGCCATGCCTTTGTTCTTGTATGGTAAAGACCCTCTGGCTTAGAACCAAACATTATGTGGATTAATCTAATGAAATCATGTCATTTTGAGTATCTTGAGCTCCAGTGAGAGGTACTCAGGCAAGAAATCTTGATTACAATTGTTATCTTATGCTTATCTGCACCTCTGTTCCTTAAAAAAGAAACATTTAAAAGGAATTCCTTTAATAGGAACTTGGCAATATAAGCAGTCTGCTTCATAATATTCACACTTTTCTATAATTTTAGTACTGAGTATGTGTCTTTGATGTGTCTCTTATGGCAGGTGTATTGACTTTCTTCTCCCTCCTGGTGTTGGTGTAATATTCTTGTGAATATATCCTGATTTAAAGTGTGAACAAAGAAAGATATTTGCTCCAGCTTTGCCTCATAATCGAGGAATGTTGCCTAGAATGTGTTTGGAAGAGACTGTCAGTCATGTAGCAAAATAAACCCTGTCAGCTTTGCCTGTCTCTTTTCAAAGCCCTAAAAACTAATATTCTTTTTCCCACTTAGAGTCACTAACATGTGGTTTTTACAGAGATGATGCCAAACAACTAGCAGTATAGGGTGGCTCTGATTTTCTTCACTCATAGGTAGGTTGCATTTGGCATTTTCACTGATCTTACTTTCCAAAGGACAAACGTAAAGTTTTGAGGGGACAGTGGTCAAGATTAGGCTTTTGGTCCATGGTTGTGCTACAGAACCAGTCCCACTGGTTTATATTAGATCTAAGTGCAATTCTGACCTCAGTGCTATCTTCAGTTTAGCTGAGAGAGGTTTGTTGGTGGTAACAAAGTCAGAACTTACTCACAAAAATATGTCTTGTGTATTTAGTGAATGGACAAAAATATAGCTGAAGAGTATGCAGATGTCTCCTGTTAAGATGAGAACATAAAGTTTTTTTTACCTGTTTTATGCATAACTTAAGGAAATAAAATCCTGAAATTTTGTATTCTGTTTCCATCTAGAGTCTTTCATTGTTTTCCTGGCCTTCTAAGTCAAATACTGGTCACCAGATTATTTGTCACAACTTTCAGTCTTTATATACGTCTAGAAACTATCCTTATATTTCAATGTTGTTTGTATTTATCCATGGCCTACAATAATCTATTGGTGGTATTTTAAATAGTATGGGAATTATGTTATACTCTGTTGGGAAAACTGTATGTTTTGTACTTTTCCAGGTTAAAGGGAACAACAGTAACTGAGCTCTAAGACATTTGTCATCATGATTTGTCATCCAGGCCATTTACTTAGCATGCTTGGCGGAGGTTATCCCAGTCTGAATATACATTGAGTCCAAAGGACAGTTTCCTCCTTACATAAACAAAACATACACTGGTAGGCTTATAAAGCAGAGCAAGGGTACTAGTATGCTAGAACCAGTTTTCTTTGGCTAGTGTGAGTCCACTGTGTACATCTCTTCTCAGTGCTCTTTTGAATGACATCACATTGGTAGATTGAAATTGGCTATGGTGGGAGTATTTAGAGCCCAGGAAAGTTTGTCAAACAGTACTTCGCTTCCCCTTGGAATACTGACTGTTAAACATTTACTAGCACATCACTCACTCTCACTGACTGGGGCCATTACCCAGCCATTTAGGCCTATCTACAGTAGACTAAACACATTCAATTTTAGTCCTGAGATTGGGACTAACCTAGACATTCCAAGTTTTTTTTTTTTTTTTTTTGGGGGGGGGGCACCCAATCTTGAGGAATAAGTCATTTCAAATCCATGCTTTTGAAACTGGATGAGGGACAGCTATGTCATTTGAGGAATGTCAAACCAGGATGGAACTGAATTCAGTTTATTGCATTCACAGCAATGTTGTCTAGCAGACTGATTCCAAGTTCCAGTCATTTACTGTAAGTGAGAAAGGTGGACTCTTTTGTTTCTGGAACAATTTACTAAACAAGTACCTTCTTGTCCATTCATGGCAAAGGAATGAGAGGAACAAAAGAAGTCCTCAACTTGAGTATACCCTGTATGTGTTTCAGCTCTCAGGCAAGCACTGATGTTATGTATGTGTATCCCTTCCCTGCAGATTTTCTTGGCTTAATGATTGTGAAAACACTATGCTAATAGTCAGTGATATTGCAGATGACAATTTCCATAAACCGTATTTTATTCTTTTTTGAAAAAAAAAAAGGACTTCTGTGTTTTTTTCAGAAGAATACCTCAGACACCTGGGTTTTAGTGCCTTCATTTTTAAAAATGAGCATTCATCCTACTTGACAGTTAATATTTTTGACCTTCAGAACACATTTGAAATAGTCCTTGACTTTAAAACTTTTTTACTAACACATATTTACAACACATATAATAGAAATAGGGATAATTTCATTACAAATCCTTTGAAAAATTAAATACATGAATGGAAAAATAGGACAAAATATAGGAACAAGGCTATTTACAGCAAAAGGAAATACAAGAAGTCAATAAATATGTGAAAAGATGCTCTATCTCATTCATAATTGAAAATGTAAATGCAAATTAAAACAATATGTCAATTTTAGTTAAGAGTATGATATAAATAAGCACTCTCATATGCTGATGGGAATATAAGTTGGTATTAATGGTTATTGGAGAAAATTTGGTATCTTTAAAAAAATAAAATCCATTTAGCCTTAGATCCAATGTTCTTGTAAGGATTTATATTATGGAAATATCTGCATATAAACATAATACACATACATGCACATGCCACACATATTCACATAAATATTATTTATAACATTGTTTTATTCATATATAACATGTCTGGATGATCTCCCATCAAGCAGTTGACAGAAGTTAAATACCTCTGTTGATTGTAAAAAGGTAGTATGAGAAGGGAGGATAACACTACACATACTTCTTTACCATTTGAATATTTGGTAATCAAATAATTTGTGTCTAAACAATATAGGAAATTATTTTGTTTTATACTGTTTCACAAGCTTGTGCCCCTTTACCAACAAAATGTATGAGTATTCTTTTACTTAATAAATTGACTGATAGATTTTGTTCTTTCAATCTAAAGGAGTCTGTGTGACATTATACGAAGTCTTGTATTCCTCTAATTCTCTCAGATAAACAAGCTTTTAAATGCTTTGCTTTAAACTCTATACTAAGTGTTCAATATTATTATTTAAGACATTAACAATAACTTGGCTCAAAGTGAACTGTTAGACTTCCTAGAGAGGTGAACTTAGCCTATCACTTCCCCCTTGCAGCATTTCAAACTCAACTATGTAGGAAACTTGACAACATTCCTAGATAGTCATATGTCTCCTATAGTGTCCAGAAAAACATGTACTGTTGAACCACCAAAATACCTCTATGCCTTTCAGAGTTCCCTAAAGCAGATAGATAAGACAAGTTCAAGTGACAGCCCTGTTTCACATAACAAATACATCTGTATTTTTTACAAGAAAACTGTGGTCCCTGCGAAGGCGAAAAAAGCAAGGAAACAGTAGTAGGTCTCAGTGACAGAATTTACTTGGAAGAAATCAGATAAGAGGTGAACTTGTACAAAGGGCTATTATTAGTTATGTAAGATGTCTGTTACTTCTTAGATACACTTTTGGTAAATATTGTTTCCTCTTTCTTCACTGTTATCACTGCAGTCTGGAGAGACTATCATCTCTCATCTGGATAACTACAGATGAGACCAAACTGGTCTCCCTGCATCCAGTGTACCCCCACACCACCTCCAATCAGAAGAGTAGTCAGGGTCTAAGAAGAAGGAAAAGAGAGTCTAGTTTCTGGGAGATCAAGCAAGTACAAAAGTATCACTTTGTGATCATCTTTCCTGTAGTATATATTTCTACCATTCCTGTATGTTTTAAGGCTTTTCTTTCACACTGCTTTCACAATCATTGTCCTAATTGCTATCATGCAACATACTACGTGTGAAAAATGGCACCAGTTTTTGAGAATGACACCCTAATGGTTCTTCTGATTTTAATCCATTCTTAGGATATCAGCTAGAGTAATCTATTCCAAAACAGTAAGTCAGATAATGTCACTTCCTTGCTGAAAACCTTAGGATAAGATCCAAATTCCTTACCAAGGCCTATGATACCCTGTAGGTTCTAGTTGCTGCTTACTTCTACAACTTTCCCTCCTACCGCTCTTACATGCACATTTTCTGCTCCAGCTACATTGATCTGTCTTTAATGTATGAATCAGAACATCCTAATCCAGTCTTTGCACATCTTCCCTCTAACTAGAACATTCTCAGTGTTAGCTTCATGAGGACAAGGATCATGTCTGTCTATCTCACCATACTGTATCCTTAGTGCCTGCTAAGTACATATTATTCTCAGTATTTATCAAGAGAATTAAATTAAGGGATATCTGAGTTGTGGTTGTCTCATTGTGTGTGTGTGCACTTACACATGTATATATGTGTGGGAGTGGATTTTATGATTCTCTTAGCATAATCATGTATTTCAAATTAGATGTTTGGATACTTTATTTATGATTTAAGCAATGTCCAAATAGTCCTTTGGTAGTCTCGAGGGAATCTGAAATATAAAATTGAAAATATTTGGAGGTTTAATAATTTCTTGTGAAAATATATTTATGCATGGATATTGAGTAGCAATACATGCCCAGAATTTAGCTATTTTATTGAAGTTTAATTAAGGAATAGAGCAATTTGTTAGGAAGTATAGATCAGTGTGCTCAATAAAAAGTCTGCTAACTTTTCTATCTGTAAAATGTGTCTTTAGGCTATAACTCAGTAAAAAAGTACTCATTTAATTGCAGATGAATTATTAGTTTCTGCAAGTTTGTTCCTATATAGATAATGCAATTTGCTAAGCTAAATTGAACCAGATTATCTCTTACTGAGTCTTTGATTGTTCCAATTGTATTGTTTTGTAGATATCTCTTGGAACCACTCCTTGTACATAAAATTGGTTTGGTCAGTGATGAGCTTATTTTAATTTCATTAAGAAAAGTATTGGCTAGAATAAGTCTTTTGAAAACATAAATCCATTTTTCCATTTTAACAACAGATGACCATAATGTCAATAACCCACAAGCACCGGTTTGCTTTTACTTATATCTAACCATTTCCCTGAATATAAAGATTTTGGTAGTTCAGCTTTAACACTATTCATTCCTAAAGGAATGCCCCAAATATCACCATGTGTCAATAATAAGGGAACATAATGACTGACATAGTGAAGACTATGATGACCAGGTGCCATTTCAAGATGTATTATGGCATCGAAAATTTAAAGAAAGCCTGGTCATGGAGGTTTAAATCAGAATGACTGGGTTTAAAGAGACCAGCAGTTGCCCAATCAGGTTGATATATCTAAAAGGACTAACTTTAACAACGATGTATTTGACACGTAATCTAGAACTGTCATTTTGATATATAAACAGATAGTTGACAAAAAATTCCAGGAGTTCCCTGGTGGTGGTATAACTAAGGCTTTGGTGCTGTCAATGCTGTGGCTTGGGTTTGATTCCCAGCCAGGGAACTACCCACATAAAAAAACAAAAACAAAAATACCCCAAAAACTCCAACTCATTTTCCCTTTTGTTGTCAAATAACTAATTTGACTTATTTTTAAACAGTTTCATTGAAATATAATTATAAATCATATAATTCATTGAATTAAAGTGTGTAATTCAGCAGTTTTGAGTATATGCAGAGTTGTGCAACAATTACTACTATCTAATCCCCTGACAACAGCTAACATGCTTTCTGTTCCTTTGAATTTGCTTATTCTGGACATTTCATATAAATGGAATCATTCAATATGTGGCTTCTTGTGACTGGCTTCTTTCACTAGCAGAATGTTTCAAACATTCATCTGTATTGTAGAACATATCATTACTTCATTCCTTTTAATTGCCTGTTAATATTTCATTGTATACCCCATATTATTTATTAATTCACTGGTTGATACACATTTGAATTTTTAAATTTTTAGCTATTATGAATAGCATTGCTACAAGGTCTGATAATTAAGTTTGTGAACTTGCCACCATGTACTTACATTGGCAGCACTATACAAACAACTTGGTAGATTTCATAACCTTGGTATATTTGTGTCTCACAACTGTGTTCGTGTCCACGTGTAGCAGTGTCTTGCTGAGTGGTATTCATTATTGTTGTCGCATGTTTTTGGGTGCCATCCCAAGAATATTAGAACAATAAACAAACATTATATTTCTTGTTAAACTTGGCAAGAGTAGAAGTGAAATCAGGGACATGTTAGTCCAAGTTTATGGGGATAATATCATGAAGAAAATGGCAGTGTACAAATGGATTAAATGTTTTTCTAAGAGGAGAGAAAGTGTCACTGATGAAGAGAGGTCAGGGCCACCAGTAAGAAGCAGAACTGACAAAACCATTGCAAAAATTCATTGACTTGTGTGTCAAAATTGTCAGCTGACTGTTAGAAGCATAGCAGACCCAAGAAAACATTGGTAGAGAAACAGCAGAATCTTAACTGAAAATCTTGGCATGAGAAAGGTGTGTGCAAAAAGGGTCCTGAAGGAGGTCACTGATGAACAAAAGCCAAGGAGAGTCAAAGATGACCAAGACTTAGTGGAGAGGCAAGATGATGTTTTGGGCCATGTTATCACTGGTGATGAAACATGGGTGAACCAATACGACCCTGAAAGTTCACTGTTGAAGGCAGCCAATTCTCCATGACCAAAAAAGTTCCATGAGTCCAAATAAAGAGTCAAAACAATGTTGCTAAACTTTTTGATATCAGAGAGAGTGTTGGTTATGAATTTGTACAAACTGGACAGTCAATCATGTTTACTCTTTGGAAGTGTTGAAAAGGCTCTGTGAAACAGTTGGATGAAAACAACCTGAAATTTTTGCCAACAACTCATGACTTTGTGAGGAAGTTTTTAGCCAGTAAACAAATAACTGTATTGAAACGCCCTCCCTGCTCATCTGATCTGGCCCACAAGTATTTTTTCTTTACCCTAAAATAAAGGAAATATTGAAAGGAAGACTTTTTTTTTAATTGTTAGACTTATTGCAGTGACGGTGGTTAATAAGAATTACATAGGTTACAGGTGTACAACTCTACAGTGGATTTTCTGTGTGTTGCATTATATATTCACCACCCAGTGTCAGTTCTCTTTCCACCACCATATATTTGGCTCACACTCCTCTTCTCCCACCCACTCCCTCTTCTTCCACCCTTTCCCCCCAGGAAACCACTAAATTATTGACTGTGTCCATGAGTTTATTTTTCTTTGTTGTTTTCAGTTTCATATTCCACATACGCATGAAGTCATATGGTTCTAGGTTTTTTCTGTCTGGCTTATTTCACTTAGCATGACGATCTCTAAGTCCATTCTTTTTGTTGCAAATGCTAGTGTTTCATGATTTCTTATAGCTAAGTAATATTCCATTGTGTATATGTACCACACCTTCTTTATCCAGTCATCTATTGAAGGACACTTTGGTTGTTCCTACATCTTGGCCAACGTGAACAGTGCAGTGATGAATATTGGGTTACATAAGTCTTTGAAGACTAAGGTTTTTAAATTTGGGGGGTAGATACCCAGAAGGGGGATTGTCAGATCATATGGTAACTCCATTCCCAATTTTCTAAGGAACCTCCACACTGTCCTCCATAGTGGTTGTACCAGTTCACATTCCCACCAGCAGTGTGTGTGGGTTTCTTTGTCTCCACAGACTCTCCAGCACTTATTATTCCTTGTCTTGTTGATAATAGCTATTCTAACAGGTGTGAGGTGATATCTTGTTGTAGTTTTGATTTACATTTCCCTAATAGTTAAGGAAGTTGAACATTTTTTTATATGTCTGTTTGCTATTTGTATATCTTCAGGGGGGAACTGTCTGTTCAGGTCCTTGGCCCACTTTTTAATTCAGTTGTTTGATTTTTTGTTGTTGTTGTTGTTATTAAGTTGTATTAGTTCTTTATATATTTTAGATATTAGACCCTTATCAGATGTGTTATAAGCAAATATTTTCTCCCATTCAGTTGGCTGTCTCTTTGCTTTGTTGATGGTTTCTTTCACTGTGCAGAAGCTTTTTAGTTTGATATAGTCCCATTCATTTAATTTTGCTTTCATTTCCCTTGCCATTGAGGTCAGGTTCATAAAGTTTTCCTTAAGCCCTAGGTCTATAAGTTTAGCACCAATGTTTTCTTCTATACAATTTATTGTTTCTGGTCTTATGTGGAGGTCTTTAATCCATTTTGAATTAATTTTAGTATAGCATGACAGTTCACAGCTGAGAGTCATTATTTTGCATATGTTTTTTCCAGTTTTCTCAACATAATTTACTGAAGAGGCTTTCTTCTCCCCATTGTGTATATTTTTGGTCCTTTATCAAAAATTATTTTATATATTTGTGGATTTCTTTCTGGGTTTTCAGTTTTGTTCCATTGGTCTGTGTGTCTATTTTTCTGCCAATGCCAAGCTGTTTTGATTATTGGTGCTTTGTAGTATAAATTGAAATCAGGGAGTGTGATACCACCAGCCTTATTCTTTTTATACAGTATTGCTTTGGTGATTTGAGATCTTTTGTGGTTCTATACAAATCTGATAATTATTTTATCTATTTTGTGAAAGTACGTTTGTGGGATTTTGATGGGAATTGCATAAAATCTGAATATTGCTTGGGAATATGGTCAGTTTAACAATTCTAAGTCTTCCTATCCATGAACATGAAATATCTTTCCATTTCTTTGTGTCCTCTTCAATTTCTGTCAAAAGTGTCTTATAGTTTTCTGTGTTTAATACCTTCACATTCTTTGTTAAGTTAATTCCCAGGTATTTCATTCTTTTTGTTGCGATTGCCAAAGCGATATTGATTCTGTCATTTCTTTTTCTGAAGATTTGTTGTTTTTATACAGAAACGCAAATGGTTTATTACATGCTGATTTTGTATCCTACAACTTTACTGCATTTGTTTATTGTTTCTAATAGTTTTCTGGTAGAGCCTTTGGAGTTTTCTTTATAAAGGGGTATGTCATCTGCAAATAATCACAGTTTGACTTCTTCTCTACCAATTTGGATACCTTTTATTCCTTTCTCTTGCCTCATTGCTCTGTCTAGAACTTCCAGTACTATATTGAATAGCAGGTGACAGGTGTCATCCCTGACTTTTTCTTGATTTGGGGGGAATGAGCTTCAGCTTTTCCCCATTCAGGATGATATTAGCTGAGTGTTTGTCATATATTGCCTTTATTATGTAGAGGTACTTTCCTTCTATACCCATTTTATTCAGTGTTTTGATAAAAAATAGATGATGTATCTTGTCAAATGCTTTTTCTGCATCAACTGATATGATCATATGGTTTTTTATCTTTTAGTTTGTTTATATGGTGTATCACATTGATTGATTTTTGTATGTTGAATCATTCTTATGCTTCTGGGATTATTCCCACTTGATCATGGTGTATAATCTTTTTGATGCATTCTATTTGCTAATATCTGATGAATTCTATTTGCTAATATTTTGTTTAGGATTTTTGCATCTGTGTTCATTAGAGACATTGGTCTATAGTTTTCTTTTTCTGTATTGTCTTTACCAGGCTTTGATATTAGGGTAATGATATTTAGAATGAGTTGGGAAGTATTGCTTCATCTTTAATTTTTTAAAAGAATCTGAGGAAGACAGGCATTAATTCTCCTTTGAATGCTTGGTAAAATTCATTGGTGAGACCTTCTGGTCTGGGGATTTTGCCTTTGGGGAGGTTTTGGATGATTGTTTCAATTTCTTTACTATTGATTTGTATATTTAAATTATCCAGTTTTTCTTGGTTCAGTCTAGGTAGACTGTATGTTTTTAGAAACTTGTCCATTTCTTCTAGGTTTTTAAATTTGGTGGCATAAAGTCCTTCCTGATATTTTCTTATGCTCCTTATATATTTCTTTGGTATCAGGGGTAATTTCTCCCCTTTCATTTCTGATTTGGGATATTAGCATCCTTTCCTTTTGTACTTTGGTTAGTCTAGTCAGGGTTTTATCAATTTTTTTTTATTTTTTTCTGAAGAAATGGCTCTTTGTTGCATTATTTTTTCCTGTTGTCTTTATGTTCTCCACTTCATTTAGCTCCACTTTAATTTTTATTATTTCTTTCCTTCAGCTGACTTTGTTCTGTTCTTCTTTTTCTAGCTCTTTAAGATGGGATGTTAGGGTGTCTACTTGTGATTTTTCTTATTTCTTAAGTTAGGCTTATACTGACATAAATTTCCCTCTTATTACTGCTTTTACTGCATCCCAATAATTTTGACATGTTGTATTTTCATTGTCATTAGTTTCTATACATTTTAAATCTCTTATGTGTTCTTTCACCCAGTCATTTTTTATAAGATGTTTAGTCTGCATGTAGATATAATTTTTTCTGCTTTCTTTTTCCAGATGATCTCCAATTTCAAATGTTTGTGGTCTGAGAATACACTTGGTATTATTTCAATTTTCTTGAATTTGCTGAAGCTAGTTTTGTGTCCCAGCATATGGTCTATCCTTGAGAATGTTCCATTTGCACTAAAAAAGAAGGTATAGTTTCTTTTTTGTCAGATGAAGTGTCCTGTAAATGCCCATTATGTCCAATTGCTGTAATGTATCATTTAAACCTGGTATTTCTTTATTTATTTTCTGTTGGGATGATCTGTTTATGGCTGTTAAGTGCATGTTATGTCCTTACTATGATTGTGTTTCTATCAGTTTCTCCTTTCAGATCTGTTAGTAGTTACTTTGCATATTTTGGCTTTTCCTGATTGGGGGCCTATATATTAATTATTGTCAAGTCTTGTTTTTGTACTGTCCCTTTTGCCACTATGAAATGTCCATCTTTGTCTCTTGCTATCTTTTATTTTTAACCTGAAGTTTGTTTCATTAGATATAAGTATGGCAACTCCTGCTTTTCTCTAGATACAACTTGCTTGGAGTATTGTTTTCCGTGCTTTTACTCTGAATCTGTGTTTGTCCTTATGGCTGAGGTGTGACCCTTGGAGACAGCATATGAATGGGTTTTGTTTTTTAATCGAGTCTGCTACTCTGTGTCTTTTTATTGGTGAGTTCAGTCCATTAACACTTAGAGTGATGATTGATATATGAGGATTTCCTATGAACATTACTTGTTTTCCTTCTTTTCAATTTTTTTATTGTTGTCCCAACTCTATTCCATTTATTTTGATGTTTTGTTTTGTTTTGTTTTGTTTTCAGATCATAGAGCCTCCTTCAGTATTTCATGAAATGCCGGCCTCATGCTGGAGAATTCCCTCCACTATTGTATGTCTGAGAAGGTCTTTATTTCTCCTTCATGTCTAGAGGATAGTTTTGCTGAATAATTTATTTTTAACAGAAGTTTTTCCCTTTTAATATTTTGAATATTTTATTTCACTCCCTCTGGGCTTGTAGAGTTTCTGCTGAGAATTCTGATGATAACCTAATGGATTTTTCTTGAACAGTTGTTTTTTCTCCCCTGGCTGCCTTGAGAATTGTCTCTTTGTCTTTGATTTTTGACATCTTCAGTATAATTTGTGTTGGAGAAGATCTGCTAGAGTCCAGGTATCTAGGGGACCTATTTTCTTCTTAAATTTCAGGTTCCAGATCTTTCCATAGGCTTGGAATGTTGTAATCTACTGTGTGTTTGAGTATGCTCTCTGTATTTTTCTGCACCTTCTTCCAAGCCTATTATTCTAATATTGTTTTTCTTAATGGAGTCAGATAGTTCTTGTATAGTTCCTTCAGTCCTTTTGACCCTGAAGTCCCTATTTTCTTTCTGTGTTTTTATGTTCTGATCTTCAATATCACTTTCTTTCCTCCATCTGGTTGGCCCGGTTACCTATTGCAGATATTTTATTCCTCACTTTCTTTTATTGCGTTGTTTATATCTCAAATTTCCATCTGATTCTTTCTTATATTTTCAATTTCATTGTTATAATGTTCCTTTAGTTCACAAATTTTGAAAGGAAGACATTCAGGACATTCAAGGTTGTATGATAACAGCTCTGATGGCCATTCCAGAAAAAGAGTTCCAAAATTGCTATGAAGGGTGATGCACTGGTGTCGGTGCATAGCTTTCCAAGTGGAGTACTTCAAAGGTGACCATAATGATATTCAGCAATGAAGTATGTAGCACTTTTTCTAGAATGAGTTCACGTATTTCATTGTCAGAACTCATATAAATATTACTATATCATTTTTGTGTGTGTGGACAGGCATTTCAAATTATTTTAAGTGCACAAGATACTAGTAATGCAATGGTTGGGTCATAGGGTGATTCTGTTTACCCTTTTATGGAACTGCTGAAGTGTATTTTGAAACATATAAATTTTAAAATCAACACATAATCCAACACATAGATGATGCACTATAGAATTGTACACTTGGAACCTATGTAATTTCTGCTGACCAATGTTAACCCAATTAATTTAACAATAAAAAATAAAATAAAATAAATTGGCTTCTCAATTTCTGCCAAAAAATGAAAAACAAGGAGCTTGTATATTGCTAGGGATTACATTAAATCTATAAATCAATTTGAGATATATTTTCATGTTAACAATATTAAGTCTTCTTATCCATAAGCATAGAATGTCTTTATTTTAGGTGGTTTTAAATTTTTCTTTCAATAGTGCTTTGCAATTTTCAGAATATTAGTTTTTAAATTTTTTGAAATACATTCTTAAGAATTTTCTTATTTTTTTCAGTTACAGTTGACATTAAATACTATTTTATATTATTTCAGGTGTACACATAGCAATTGGACATTTATATAATTTATGCAGTGATCCTCCTGATTAGTCTAGTACCCAACTGGCATTATGCATAGTTTCTGCAACATTATGGACTGTATTCCCTATGCTGTACTTTATATCCCTGTGACTATTTTGAAACTACTGATTTGTATTTCTTTTTCTTTTTTTTTTCATGGTGGTTTCCTGGCTGGGAATGGAACCCAGGCCATGGGGTTGAGAGCACCGAAGCCTAGCCACTACACTACCAGAGAACTACCTTGATTGGTATTTCTTAATTGTTTCATTTTTCTCACCCAGCTCCCCACAACACCCCTCCCCTCTTGCAGCCATCAGTTTGTTTTTTGTATCTATGAGTCTGTTCCTGTTTTGTTTATTTACTTTGTTCCTTAGATTCCACATGTAGTTGAGATTATAAGACAGACTGAGAAAGACAAATAGCATTTTTTATTTTTAATGCTATTTTAAATTGAAATGTCTTCTTTATTTCTATTTGTTTATTCATTGCTAGTATTAAAATATCACTGAATTTTGTATGTTTATCTTCTATCTTGCAACCTTGCTGAATCACTATATTAGTTGTAGTTGCTTTTAGTTGATATCGTAGGATTTTCTATGTACATGATAATGTCATCTGCAAATAGAGTTTTATTTTTTTCCTTCCAATCTGGATAATTTGGGTTAATTTTCTTGTTTAATTTTCTGTTTATAGTCTCCAGTAAAATATTAAATAAAAATGGTGAGAGCAACATCCTCTTCTTGTTCTTTATTTTAGGGATAAAGATTTTAATATTTCATCACTAAGTATGTGTTTTTCATGGATGCCCAATATCATGTTGAAGAATTTTTCTTTTATTCCTAATTTCTTGAGTGTTTTTATCATGAAAAGATGTTAGATTTTGTGAAATACCTTTCCTGCTTATATTGAGATAATTATGTAATTACTTTCTTTTATTTTGTTGATATATTGTATGGAATGATTTCTTGGTGTTAAACCAAGTTTGTATTCCTGGAATAAATACTACTTGGCCATGATGTATAACCTGTTTTATATATTACTTGATTCAGTTTGCTATTATATATTTTTGAGGTTTTTGGGGATCTATATTCATAAAAGTATGCTATATAGTTTTCATGTGATATCTTTGTTTGATGTAGGTATCAAGGTAATACTAATTTAATAGAAGGTGTTGGGAAATATTCCCTCCTCTCATGGTTTTTTGAGAGAGCTTATGAAGAATTGGTATTAATTTTGCTTTAAATGTTTGATAGAATTCATCAGGGAAGGTATCTGGGCCTGAGGTTTTCTTTCTGGCAATTTTTTTGATGACTAATTCAATCTATTCATTTGTTATAGGTTTATTTAGATTTTTTATTTTTTCTTAGTTTCAGAAGTTTATGTATTTCTACAAATTTGGCTCTTTCATCTGAGCTATCTAATTATTGGTATACAGCTTCTCATAGTATTCCTTTGTAATTTCTTTTTTTTTCTCTACAAAGGCCAGTAGTGATATTTCTTATTTGATAGACTGATTAAAAATATATATATTTACTTAAAATGTCTCTTTTGGGGATCTTATCAATAATGATGAATATAATATATACTCATACTCTATATAATCCCACCACCCAAATATAAGGTAAATATAAAGTGCATTTCCTTGTAGGATGTGTGTGTGTATGTACATGTGTGTATTTGTTTACAATTATGCCTCATTATTTTTTGTATCCTCCTTCTCCCACTAATGCCCTGATATGTGATGTCCTTTTCTCCCAACTTTATGGAGATATATTTGAAAATGACATTAAGTTTAAGGTGCATAGTGCATTGATTTGATGTTCTATTTCTTTCAAAATGATTACCCCCATAATATTGCCTAATAATTCCTGTCACAGTTACCCCTTTTTAAAAAAAAATATTGTTTTATTTTTCAATTACAGTGGATGTACAATGGCTTTTGTCTTTTTTACATTTTTTTATTGTTAAATTTATTGGGGTAACATTGGTTAGCAAAAATTACATGGGTTCCAGGTGTTCAGTTCTACAGTGCATCATCTAGGTGTTGCATTATGTGTTCACCACCCAGAGTAAGTTCTCTTTCCTTCACCATATATTTGACTTCCCCCTCCCTCTTCTCCCACTCTCTCCTCCCTTACTCTCAGGTAACCACAAAACTATTGACTATGTCCATGACTTTTTGTTTATTTGTTGTTTTCAGTTTTATATTCCACATATGCATGAAGTCATGTGGTTCTTGGTTTTTTTTTCTGTCTTATTTTGCTTAGCATGATGATCTCAAGGTCCATCCATTATGTCACAAAAGGCAGTCTTTTATCTTTTCTTATAACTGAGTAATATTCCATTATCTATATGTACCACAGATGCTTTATCCAGTCATCTATCAAAGGGCACTTTGGTTGTTTCCAAGACTTGGCCCCTGTGAACAGCGCTGCAATCAACATTGGGGTGCATAAGTCTTTGTGGACTAAGGTATTTGAACTTTTGGGTAGATACCTAGAAGGGGGATTGCTGAGTCATATGGTAACTCCATTTCCAAATGTCTATGACCATACCACCCTGAACACCCCTTAT